>JAKSZU010000001.1:1536333-1566333 GCA_026018925.1 Tupaia tana
TTAGATCATTGTTTGGGCTTGATCTCCCCAATGTGAGCACATCTCTTCATAGAAAAAAAATCACATTCAGGTCAGCAGGTAGCATGGAAGTTAGGCACTGGCTCCCGCATGGTTAACTCTGTGGTTCAATCCCCGGTTCTGGTGGCCAGGCACATGTGCCTATGTGCTCAAAACCCCAAAAGGAGAATGGAGGAGAAGGAATTGCAGTATGACCATCCCCCAGGAGGGGTGATTTCCTACTTTCCCTCTCTCTTCTCTGTCTCTCTGAGGAGCACACATGCCTGATGGCAAAAATCTAAAAAAACAAAGGAAGCAAAAAGATCACATTTATTAATGTGATTTAATGAGATGAGACTTAATGTGATTTAATTCTGATGAGATTATGCTGCCACCAATCTCATCAGAAAAGCCTTCAAATTTGGGATATTATCAAGCTCATAATGCAAGTTTTTCAACTTTCTAATTTTTGCTTGCAGGCTTGAATTTAACTAAGGCAACTGATACTGATACTACAATTGCTTTTTTTAGGACAAAGTTTTACTTCATTTATTTTTGAGAAAAATATTTGCCAAATACCCAAGTCTGATTAACCATAGTTTGTCAATTAGTTACTTCTTTTTAAAGTCAAGATGGAGGTCTATGAAGAAAGTGGCTAGTTCAGCTGGCAACTGAAACAACCCCGCACAACTTTTCCTCTAGTTGCTCGCTGTCAGTGTATAGCAGAAGTGCTTTATGTGAACTTCCCATTTTGTCACACAGAATGTTAAAAAACTGTGTACTTAAGGGTTTCAATTTGTAAAACCTAATTTATATTGTTTCAAAAAGGACATTTTATAGTGAAGCTTACAAGTTCTTGTCTTCAGATGTGTGCTGGTGAGCACCACCAGTGACTATGAGCACCTTTTGGCACCACTGTCCTAAGTCATACTGAGGCACAAGTAGTTCAAATGACCATTATTTTTGTAGTGGGTCATTCATTATAAAAGTCATGATTATTTTTCTACACATTTCTATGCAAAAAATGCATCATGACTTTTCCAATGACCCAATATAGTCAGTACAAACATCACCACAGCAGCCTGTCTCAGTGTTGTGAAGGAGAGTCTTGACTGCGAGGGATCCATGAAAGAATCTCAGAAAACCCCAGATATCTGAGGACTTTGCTTTAAGAACCACTATTTTAGGTGACTTGTAGAGCCATGTATGCAATCTGTGAAGAGTTGTGTGTGGAGAATCTTGGAGAGCTTTGTACATGTGTGTGCTTGTGCATGTGTGCACATGCATGTATGTAGTTTTCCTTTGGTGTGGTTTTGCCAATCTGAGTTCTCCAAGCCCATCCTAACAGAGTGTGCTGTTGAGCTCGTGGACCACCCTGGTGTTTGCAAGTCTGGCTTTGCACACGGCCCACAGGCAGCAGAAAGTAGCCCTGCTCTTCCTCCCACAACCCTGCTCTTCCAGTCCCCAGGCCTGCCCCCTCTGCAAGTTCCCCTCAGATGCAGGTATGCATTCTTTTTTTCTTTTTTTTTTAAGAGAAATTTTTTTTATAGGGCAGGTGTACTCACTGGAGAGACAAAGTGACAGAAAGTGAGAAGTCACTCCCCGGGGGGATGGCCAGGACGCAATCCCATCTCCTCCATTCTCTTGGGATTTTTGGCATGCGTGCACACGTGTCTACCATGAGTTTCAAGTCACCGGGTCTGGGACTTGAACTGCAGTTGATTACGTGAGAGTCCAATGACATAACCATTATGCCATCTGCTGGTCCTGGCATAGGTTATTTCACTTTTAACACAGCCCCACAGGACTAACCTTAAACCTTCCATCATTTTCCAGTCTCATATTCTCTTCTTCCGAGCCAGGGGCTGTTTGGGCTGTGGGCTTGGCCAGAGAGAGCCCCCAGGGCAGACAGAGCAGTTTGGCTGTTCAGCTGGAGCATGAGGTGGCAGAAGCTCACTCGCTGGGACATCACGGCACACCCTGGACTCTTGATTTCTTCCCCAGTCCCTGGGCTTCAGGGGTGCCAGAGACCTGCTCCAGCCAGGGTGGGTTGAGACTCGATGGAAAGCGACACAGGTGAGAAGAAATCAGGCAGAGACCTCGATGCTCTTCAGCATGTTCTCAGCTGACTACAGTTAGAGCCAGCTCAAGACTGCAGCCTCAATGGCTAGGAGACATACGTATTTATTATTGAGGGAGTTTTACAGGAGTAGGAGGGGTGAGGGGAAGTAAAAGATTTTACTCTAAAAAGTAAAGTATTTAAAGCATAGGAACAATAATCATAAAACATGTCTGTTTTGTTTAGGTATAAACAGTCACAATCCTCAGGGCGAGGGAGTCCATTTGTCTGGTGCATTCTCTTCTTAGATCTTGATTACTGGGAAAGGTCTTTTGGGTGAGGGGGCTTTCAGGAAGCTTGATAACCTCAGTCCCAGGCCAGCTTGAGAACTTCAGCCTCAGGCTAGGGTAGCAGGGGATTGCCGGTTTCAAAGGCCTAGATAGAAATCTTATCTGGTTAAGTAAAGACAACTGTTAATATATACTAAAGTGAAATATCTATATTATCTCTGGGGTAAGCAGCTTAAAGACTGACCTAAAGGTTATTGTGTACTTGTGACCCTCTATGTGCAGTTCTATACAATGGCTGTGGCTCAGGGGAGTGGCAGTTTTTCCTTGTCCCGAGATCAAAGGTGACTCATGGTCTTTGTTTGGGGTATCAGTACCTCACGGGTGAGCCCCTGAGCCTCTCCCAGCCACTGAGGTCGTTTCACCAATTTAGTAGCTTTCCATTAACCCAAACCTTTCTAATGCTATCTATGTAATCCCCAGTAGGAGAAGTGAATGCAGCATTCTTTATTGACATTTTCCAGGCAGGTGGGGTGAGTCTCAAGATTCCTGGTCACTGCCACCTTAGGGGTCCACATTCTTTCAGGATTATTGTAAAAGTTACAGTAAGGCTGGGGGTGTTATTTTGCCCTTACGAGGTACTGGGGTACCTTGACAGTAAAGCCCAAGGCAGAGAGATTGAAAGCACAAACCAGTACAACAAACACAGTTGAAACCTTGAGCTGGTGGCTGCGGCCTTGCCTGCAGCTCTTCTCTGGGGAGAACACTCCGGTCTTGGCCTTGGACAGTAGAGGAATTTGGGGCACACTCGTGCAGGCAGGTCTTTTCTCCAGGCTTGGGGGCCAGGTCACCTCCCCAACTCCACCCTGCACAGACTTGCTTAGCAAGGTGCCCCTCACCTCCCCTGTATAAGAAAAGGGCCAGCCAGGTAGCCAGTGGGTCAGAAGTTCCCATGGTGGCCAGGGGCTCTGTGAGAAAATGTCTAACCTGGTTCCACCGACCAGGAAAGGACTGTCTTCGTTCAGTCTCCCCCGCAGGGTGGCGGCTTGGGCCCTGGCATGGTGTGCCCTTGGTATGCCCTGACTCCTGCAGCATGGTGCGCCCGGCTCCTTGAGGGTACGTGCCCGTGTGTCGTGCAACAGCACTCCCGCCCTGTGCTCTTCCTCCCAGACCCCCAGCAGCTCCTGAAGTCAGTGTCTCTGAGCCACCTACCACCTGCTCTCCCTGGAGCAGGCTTCTCTCTGATGGCACCCCATGCCCCACCCCCCGGAGCCCGTCGGACTTAGGCAGTCTACCCTGCCAATGTACACAGCATGCCGCAGGGCATGTGAAGGATGGACTCGCACACCACTTACCCGCAGAAGGGGCAGACAGTGAAAGGGCAGGCTTTGCCCCGGGCTGGGACCCCTCACTCATGGGGTGTGGCTGCGTCTGAACAACCTCAGAGACAGACAGCAGGACACGGCTTCTGGCATTTGCCGAATCCCAAAGTGTCCACACCCCTGCTGACTTCAAGCCGATAAAGCAGACACAGGAGAGGTGGAGCAGTGGGCTCCCAGGAGCTGGTGCAAGCCAGCCCGAGCACATGCTGGCGCCAGTCAGGCAGCTCGGCAGGCCTGGCGGCTGCCCTCTGTCAGTCCTGGGCGAGGCTCCAGGGCAGTGTGCTGTGGGCCTGGAACCCTCTAGGCTGATGCAGCATGAAGCCAGGGCCACACCAGGTCGAGTTTGCAGAAGCCAGGGCAGAACACGAGTGGTTGCTGCGCACAGGTCCGTGACTGGGCTGCCATTCCCGGCCAGGTGGGTCTACAATTCTTGGTGGCCTGTGCTGGGCCGAGAGCAGCCCTAGAACCTCCCCAGAAGGAACTTGCCTCTTCTGGGGCCTCAGCACCACACGCCACTTTGTCCACGCTTCCTCTGAGTCCTTCCCCTGTCTGCCCACATCCAGATCCCGTCTGGTCTACCCCAAGCCCTGGCCAACCCTGGGACACAGTGAGGAGGGATGTACAAAGGGGTCTGGGGTATGTGGGGAGCCTGGCTTTCTGCTCAGCCTTGTCTACAGCGTGGGCATAACGAGTCCCCTGGGGATCTCAGCCCCAGAATTCCTGCACTCGGGGAATTCCCAGGTGGGCTCTGGGCCTGTGGGGGCAGGATGGGACCTGGAGAAGCTGCCTCCTCGCTGCCTCCCAGGTCAGCAGGGAGAGAGCTCGGCTCTCCAGGCTCCCCAGCCTGGCGGGTGTTCTGGGGCCTGGGGACCAGCCAAAGGGCTGCCACCTCCTGTTCAGACAGTGCTCAGGTGTCCAGAAGCGTCTGGAAGCATTCAGCAGGCGTTCAAGGGTGTCCAGGGGTGTCCAACAGGTGTCCAGCAGGTATCTTGGAAGGTGTCCGGTGGGTGTCCAGTGAGCATCCGCGGGTGTGAGCGGGCGTCCAGTGGGCGTCCAGTGAGCATCCGCGGGTGTGAGCGGGTGTCTGGTGGGTGTGCTCCGTAGTGACTGAGGCAGAGACCGGCCAGCACACCCCTCCTGGGGACCTCACCCTGGGAGTCTCTGAGGACTTTGTAATGAATGGCCACCAAGTACATGTTTGCAGACTCGAGCACCAGGAGGGTGGGGACGAGCCCATCAACTCGGGGGAGTTAGCTCATCCCCGTGGTGAGGCCGAGGCTCATGGAGAATTTCCTTGTCAGTCAGCCCCTCCCTCCCTGAGCCCACACACATGCACACATGCACACATGCACACATGCACACATGCACACACACTGCATGTGTGCATGTGAGTGTGTGCACATGTGTGTGTGCCTGTGTGTATATGTGTGTACATGTGTGTGCATCTGTGCCTGCATATGTATGTGCCTCTGTGTGTACCTGTGTATGTATATGTGTGTGTGCATGAGTGTGTGCACACACAGGTACACACATGCAGGCACACACAGGAACATATATGCAGGCACACATGCACACGTATACACACACAGGCAGGCACACACAGGCACACACCCATGCACACCCATGCACACACACATGCACTCACATGCACACATGCAGGTACACAGGCAGGCAGACACACATACAGGCACACACTCATGCACACACATGTATACATACACAGGCACACACAGAGGCACATATGCAGGCACAGATGCACACACGCATGCACACACACATATACACACATGCACACACACTCACATGCACACATGCAGGCACACATGCACACACACATATACACATGCAGGCACACACACAGGCACACACATATGCCGGCACACTTGCACATACACATGCACACACAAGTATACACACAAGCACACATGAAAGGAGGCACACACACAGGCACACACTCACACATACACATGTAGGCAGGCACATACTCATGCACACACATGCACACACATGCATTCACATGCACACATGCAGGCACACATGCAGGCAGGCACACACACAGGCACACATTCACGAATACACGTACACTCACATGCACACACGCAGGCACACACACACTCACGTGCACACATGCAGGCACATACTCACCCACACATGCACTCACATGCACACACACAGGCACACACTCACACACACTCACATGCACACATGCAGGCACACACACAGGCACACACTCATGCATACACGTGCACTCACATGCACACATGCAGGCACACACTCACCCCCCACACTCATATGCATACATGTAGGCACACATGTCGGCACACACATACTCACATGCACACATGCAGGCACACACTTGCACACACACACTCATATACATACATGTAGGCACACACATAGGCACACACATAGGCACACACACATACTCATATGCACACATGCAGGTACATATGCAGGCACACACATTCATGCACACATACTCACATGCACACACACAGGCACACAGGTAGGCATGCACTCATGCACACGCACTCACATGCACACACACAGGCACACACTTTGCCATTTCACCGTTTCTGCCTTGAGATACAGATATTTCCCTCAATTCAGAAATACATTCAGGAACAGTGATTGAAGCTATAAACTCTCACTCTGGAAACTGCAGCTCATTCCTGTCCTCCTGGTGGAGGCCGCCAGGCCTTTGAGGCAGAGCTGCACCCCAGAGAGGCTGGCCCCATCGGGCGAGCCCTTGGCCAGTTTTAAGCCTCGGTCACTTCCTGCCTGGGGGCCGGCCAGCGGTTCAGTGCCCGGGTGCTTGTCGCAGACCCAAGGGCCTGCAGCATGGACACGCTGGGCGGTCTCAGCTGACAGCCCCTCACCCCCGATGCCTTTTCTAAAGCTGGATTCAGGCCTCTGCCTCCGTCTCAATTGTGGGGAGGCGGGTGCATGTGCTTGAGCGTTGGCCCTGGGAGACCAGAGGCTGAGAGCGAGTCTGGCCAGCACGAGGATCTGGGCAGGCCTGGCCAGTGTATTGGGGCTGCAGGGCCAGCTCCGCCCACTGCCCGCTGCTACCCCCAGCCCCCATCCTGAGGGAGATGTCCTCCCCAGCAGGACACACCCTCGGCCTTCCTCTGCATGAGGGTGGGTGGCCAGACGGGAGGACGGCTCTCCAGGGCCTGACTGTTCTCAGCTCGTTCTCAGATCACCCTCACCTACCTCTGCGGAGGCCAGTGGCATGCAGTTGTACAGCCCTGGGCTCTTAACTCTTTAGCTCTGTGGACGGCTGAGGCTTCGAAATGTGCTATCTGGCTGAGTTTCAATTCTATTCCTCCCTGGGCTGAGAGCCTCCTGAGGAGCAGGACATTTTAATAAGTTAATTAGTGTCCCAGAGACACAGCTTCCTGGGTGAGTGACAAGCTCAGGGCCGTGGAGGTGGCAGGAGTGGTGCATCCGCAGTGACTGTCCTGGGGCCGTGGAGGTGGCAGGAGTGGTGCATCCGCAGTGACTGTCCTGGGGCAGGGGTCGGGTTGCAGGAGTGGTGCATCCGCAGTGACTGTCCTGGGGCAGGGGTCGGGTGGCAGGAGTGGTGCATCCGCAGTGATTGTCCTGGGGCCGTGGAGGTGGCAGGAGTGGTGCATCCGCAGTGATTGTCCTGGGGCGGGGTCAGGTGGCTGACCTCTGCCCTGACTCCGCGGTGCCCTCGCTGGTAGCTCTGGGGACTGGCCCTGCCCCTGCCCTGTCCCGCAGTCTTTGGGCAGTCACCCGGGTTCCCTCGTGGGCCTCTGCTCTTCAGGAAGCAGGGCCTGGTACTCTCTGGCTGCCTGTGCCCACTTGCCCGGCCAGCGGGCCTGTTCTGTGGCCCAGCAGAGCAACACCTACCCAGCTAACAGCCTTAGCCTCAGGGGCTCCTGGCCCAGGGTCCACTGGAACCTTCCCTGGGCTGCAGGCAGGACAGAGCCTCTGGGACCCAGGGCTTGGCAGAGACTGTGGCTGGCCTGCTGTTCCTTCACTCTCCCTCCCTCTGGCCCCTGTCCTGGCCGATTTTAACCCTGGGACCCCTCTGAGCCGCCCACCCCTGCTGGCCATGCCCGTCCTGCTGCGTTCTCCAGGAGGAGCCTTTCCCCATCTGTGTTCGTTGCTGGTGTGTGTGTGTGTGTGTGTGTGTGTGTGTGTGTGCGTGTGTGTGCGTGTGTGTGCGTGTGTGTGCGTGTGTGTGTGTGTGTGTGTGTGTGCGTGTGTATTCGTGGTCTTTCCACAGGGTCTGCTGCAGCTTCGTCTTCTTGCCACAGCCCCTGAGTAGTGGGGCCTACAGGCCCATGCCACCGTGCCTGGGTTTTCAGGGTGGGAGAGAGCTGTGCCTGCCACCACGCACAGGGCCTCTGCCGTGTTTTGGGGTGGCTGAGACCCCAGGAGCTCGCGGCCCAGCCCCCAGCAGCTCGGCAAGGACGGCAGGTGAGGGCTGGGCGGTGTGGCGGCCCCAGGCTCCCCCGAGCTCCTTGCCCTGGAGACAGTGCCAACCAGGCATGGCTCCTCGGGGCCCTCCCCTCGCCCACTCTGCCTGGCACACGCTGTTCCCCCAAGACCGCAGCCCTCCGCCTGCCTCCCCTGCTAATGGCCAGCTTCCCTCGTCCCTTCGCCTGCTCTGTACTCCCTGGGTCCCACCCCGACTGGCTGTCTCTGATGTCCACACCAGGAGTGGCACGTCCTGTGCCCTGCAGCTTCCTGGCGTGGCAGTCCCTCGCTGGTGTCAGGAACGACCAAATGGCTGGCCGTCCTCAGAGTAACACAGGCGTCCATGCGTGCGGGAGCCAGGGCTGCAGGTGGGAAGCCGTGGCCTGGGGTAGATGTCGTGACGGGGCGGGGCCAGGCGCCAGCTGAACCCTGGCAAACACGAGCTTGCCCAGTGATGGCCAGGCCGTGCTCCAGAGTCCTGTCAGCCCTGCCCCGCGAAGGCCACCCTGACGCTCTGTAGAGATGGGGGTGTAAGAGCTGCAGTGGGTGAGGGCCCCACGTCCAGCCCCCGGACTAGTCCTGTAGTCCATGCGCTCCCCAAGGCCAAGGACCCCTCTTTGAAAAGGGGAGGCGCCACTCAAGGGTGGCTCTCAGACCTGCAGCCGAGCCGGGGCAGGGACGTGGACGCAGAGGCCGCGGGCTGTGTCCTCTGCACTGGGAACTCGAGGGTGCGGCTGGAAGCCCAGGACCGGGCTCCGAGCCGGCAGGGGGCAGGGAGCGGCCCCAGCAGCAGTTTCCACCTGGATCTCGGCTTTGCTTGGCCCACGCGGGCCCTCCTGCCCTTGTCGCCAGGGCAGTGGGACAGACTCGGCAGACAGTGGGAACCAGCACCCAGCCAGAGCTGGCGCCCCCGAGCAGCCCTCCTGATGAACATGCAGCAGGGAATGCTCCCCCACCGGCGCTGAATAGGGTGCTACTGTGGGCAGGCTGCAGGGCTTCATGGCTTGCAAAATACAGTTAATTATGTAAAAAGACATCTTCTGCACTTTGTCATGTAAATGAGACCAATTAATTGGTGCCCATTCTTTGGAGAAGGCCTGGTCCAAGGAGCGAGGAGGGAAGCCCTGTGGGCTCTGAAGCTGGTGCCTCCAGGGAGAAGCTAGAAAAGGAGAAACAGAGGCTGCATTTCTGACCCATTCCATTAATCCCATCACTAACGCCGCCCTGCCGGGGCTCGTAACTCCAGCCGTGAGAAAGCACAGTCCCCGGGTTCTGGCTCCCGAGTCAGTGAGAAGCCGGGGAACCTCGTGGAGCAGCAGGGAAATAGGCTGGGGGCCTGGGCTCTCCCTCACCCATCCCCAGCCAGGTTCGCAGCGGGAGGCCCTGTGCGGGGGACTCTGCCGGCCTCAGTGGAGGTGGGGTGGCCGCGTCTGCGTCAGTCCAGGTGAGTCACAGCTGCTGGGTCCCGGTCCGACCCTTCACAGGCCCAAATGGACTTTTCTGTAAAGGACGCGCCCAGGAAAGGGAGCTTCACGGGAACATGCCGATGCCGACTGCCGCGAATCGCAGCCAGCACGCGAGTGCGGCCGAGGGGTGGCGAGACCTCACGTGGCCGTGAGTGTGGATGGTGTGGCCACGTGCAAGACAGTCCAGTGTGTCTTCAGTCCAAGCAGAGCGATGCGGGGCTGAGACTCTGCTCCTGGGCGTGGATCAGAAAGAACCGAGGGCAGGGTCTCAGCTGGCGCGGACCACGTCAGACCAGCGTGGGTCACAGAGCAGCGTGGGGAACCGCAGGTCGGCCGGTGGGGCGCGGGCAAGTGAAAGGTGGCCACGTGCGTCAGGGTGCCAGCAGGGTGACGAGGTGGGACCTGTGTCCACGCTGCCTCACGATGGGCTCGGGGGTGTCAGGCCGTGTGAGTGCCCGTCACAGCACCGGAGGCTCCACGGCCGCGATTCTCAGACAGGCAGAGGGTGGGGGCCCAGGGTGGGGGCCAGTGCCGAGGGCCCAGGCCCTGGTCGGGAGGCGTTAGGTGCAGACGGTGACGGCTGCGTGGCCCTGTTAGGGCGGATGGTGACGGTGACAGCTGCGTGGCCCTGTTAGGGCGGACGGTGACGGTGACAGCTACGTGGCCCTGTTAGGTGTGGATGGTGACGGCTGCATGGCCCTGTTAGGACGGACGGTGACGGTGACAACTGCATGTCCCTGTTAGGGCAGACGGTGACAGTGATGGCTGCGTGTCCCTCTGTGCCAACTGCCCACTTAGAGTGACCGCCGTGTCCCAAGGCTGGCTCCTGGCAGGCCAGTGGCTGGTCGTGCAGCTGGAGAGGCAGGAAGAGGACACGAGACCCTCGGGCCCCTCGCCCGATTTCCCCTGGACAAGCTCTGGACTCCCCTGGGGCCTCTGCGGGCAGCTGGGCTCCAGGAGCTTTGGGCACACTGGTCCCCCAGTCCTCGGCCCCCTGCCTGGCTCTACTTCCAGAGCCACAGGGTCACTTTCTCGCAAATCAGACCGGGTCTGCTCCATCCGGCTTGCCCATCCCGGGGGAAGCCGCCCCTGAGGCCTCTGTGTGCCCGGGAGCCGCCAGCGCAGCAGGAAACAACCGGCTTTCATGTTGGTGGGAGCCGGCCGGCAGGCTCAGCGCCCGCCAGCACCACATTTCCTCCGGCCGGGCTGCCTGGCCACTTCCATTCCGATGAACCCTGACCTGCCGTGACTGCGACAGTCTCGCTGGGTTTGAAATTGAGCATGGCGGTGGCACTTCTCAAAGCCGTCACTCCCTGGATCTTTCTAGAAAGCACGGGGAACCTGTGGGGCAGGTTTGGGACCCTGGAGATTTGTGTGCAGGTACCAGCGCTGCCTCCCCAGTCACTCCGCACTGCTGCCTCGGTTTCCAGCCAGAGCCTCAGGGACAGAGTGGTCCCATCAGGCCTTGCCGTCTCCCAACACTCGGATAGGCTCGGGCGTCAGGCCGTGGGAGCCAGGGCCAATGGTGTAGCTGGCACCTCGGAAACCGCGTGGGTCCCAGGTGCCGCCAAGCTGCCCCCATGCTGGCCCAAGCAGGGAGCACTTCTGGCGGCCAGGGAGGGGTCTCCCCAGCAGCTGCCTCCCCGTGCCCTGTGCCTGCTGTCATTAGGCCCCCAGCCCAGTGCTCAGGCCACTGGAGGACAGAGCCAGTCAGAGCTTCCTCGGGGCAGCGAGTGGGGCGGTCCCTCCCAGCACAGCCAGCTCTGGGGCTGCTGGCGGTCCTTGCCGTCCTGCGCCAGCATCTGCGCTGGAGAGCCTGGTGCAGACTCCCAGAAGGGGCTTGGGCTGCTCTCCTGCAGCTGAGACCCAGGCACACGCCACTGAGCCCTGCGGGGCTGGCCATGCTGAGCCCGACAGGCCCAGGGCCGTCCGGGCAGGAGTCAGCACCCCAGCACCCCAGCCACAGGGACTAGGAAGGGGACAGTTTGCTACAGCCTAGTCAGGGACCGGTACAATCCGTTAGTTTCTGCATGTCCCCGACCCGGACGGAAGGTCACCAGGTCTAGAAGTCACGAGTGATCCTGAGAAGGGACAGTTATGTCAAGGGAGGCATGGGAGGAAAAAATGTGAAAGAAACAATAAAAAATTGATCGTTGTGTAAAGAACTAAGAATATGTGCACCGCAGACAGGATCTAAGTGAGGAATGGTGATGCGTCCTGACCCGCCCTCACTGTTGGAGCCAGCAGACACGGAACGTACAGCCCCGTCGCAGACGTGTTCCAGGGGCTCCCCGAGCAGCTGCTGGCTGGGAGCCAACGGAGAGGCGAAGTGTGAAAGCCGAGAGGGAGCTCAGTGCTCACTGTGCGTGTCTACAACTCGAATCCACAGCACGGGCTTGCAAACGGCAGGAGGAAACACTGAGGACAGACTTGTAGAAAGCGAGCACATTTGGAGAAAGAGGAGAGCTGACACCGAACAGACTGGCCCCGTGGGCATCCCCAGGTGGAATAGCTCACTTGTAACTGGAATTGCAAAGAGAATGGAGTAGACAACACAGTAGAAAAGAAGGGCAAATGTTCTAAATGCAGTGAAGAGACATAGGTTTACAGATTCAAGATTAACGAGCCCAAGCAAGATTAAGTGTAAAACAACAAACAAATAAAACCGAAAACCAAGAAAATCTATACCCTTAGGCACACACCAGTCAAACTGCCGAAAATTAAAGGCAGTGAAACCTCGAAGGCAGCCAGAGCGAAGGTGCGCGACACCCTAGGGAACGATACAGACAAGAAGTGACTTTTCATCAGGAAGGACGGGGCCAGGGCCTGTCGCTCTGTTGCAGGTGGGAGCCGGCCACTGCAGGCGCAGGGAGAGGGCAGTTCTGCGGTGCCAGAGGCCCTGTGGGTCGGAGCTGGGCTCCAGGCCGACCGCGTCGTGTGTGCTGGGTGTGAGCCTCTGTGCCGGGAAAGACCTGGGGGAGAGTCGTGGTGGGAGACCCTGCTGGGAGCCACTGTCCTTCTCCCCGTCGCTCTCAAGAAATAAACTTTCAAAAACCAGTGTGAGGGACCAGCAGTCGGCGTAACGGCTATGTCGCTGGACTCCCATGTAGTTGACCGTGATTCGAGTCCTGGACCCGGCGGCTTAAACTCACGCTGGGTTCATGTGTGTGTGTGCCCAAGATCCCAAAAGGAGAATGGAGGAGAAGGGATTGCGGTGTGGACATTGCCCCTGAGGGGCGATTTCTCGCTTTCTGTCTCTCTGTCTCTGTCTGTCTCTCTGGCGAGCGCACACGCCCTATAACAACAACAGAAAAAATACTCTAAAAAGACCAGTATGAAAGAAAAACTGTCAACCCCCAATTCTCTATCCCTCAAAGTAGGTGACATAGACAGTTCCTTGAAAGACCCGATGTGCCCACATTGACCCCAGGTAATAGAAACCGATATGTACACTGAGTCTGTCATGAAAACGTTCCCTCTGCATGTGCCTCGGCCCCGCGGTTTCCCTGCTGCTCAACCTCGGACGCTACGGAGAGCAGGTGCGCCGGTACCACACTGGCTCCTTCCGGAACAGCAGGCTGGAGCCCCTGGCACCCTTAAGGTCAGCTGTAGGTGTCCTCGGACCGTTTAGAAAGCCGGATCCAGGAAAACAGGACGGAGGAGCCGCTCAGACCTGCACGGGCTCACGCAGGCTCGTGCCACGCAGTGGTCACGGCAGCTTGCACGGGCTCCACATGGCAGGGCAGGAGCAGCATGCCCCCCTGGACACCAGCGAGGAGCACCCGCACACCTCCGCACCCACTCAGAGCAAAACTCGCAGACAGCAGCTGGAGCAGCTCGGGGACAGTTCCTCACGCGGACGAAGGCGCCTGTGGACAACGTCCTCCAACCCTGTGCCCACTGCGGGTCCTGAGCGGCCCCTCTAGCGTCAGGACAGACAAAGCTATGTCCTCCTGCTGCTCCAACACTGTAGGGGCGGTCCCCGCCAGTGCCACAGGGCCACCTCACACAAGGCCGAGGCCTGCTCGCAGACAGTGCATGCATTGGCAAGTTCACGGACACAAGCCAGCGGGAATAATTCCCCCACCATCGAGGGAATCCGGCTTACCCACCCCGAGGCCCGAGGAGTGGACCCACAGGTCACTCTAGTGTGGAAGCTGGGGAGGGGTTTGGACCAGGGGGCCATGGGATGCAGAGCTCGCCTGGCGGGTCTCCAGCCGATGGTGGGGAGGGGCTCCCGAGGGCTCCAGCCACAGTGGCCTGGGCAGTGAGCTGAGCGGGGCCACCCTCAGACGACCCACTGTGCAAGGCATCCTGAGGGCGGAGTGAGTGGCCCGCGTGGGTGGGTGTGGACAAAGTTGTGGACTGGGGACACGGAGGGGCAAGGACCTGGGGACACCGAGGGGCAGGTGGCGGCTCCCTCACTGTGCACTGGTCTCAAGCTGGGCCCGGTGGTGGGGGCTGAGGCAGGGCACAAAGCCCCTCCGTGCCAGGGTCTGCGTCGGTGCAGACGGCTCAGCTGTCGCCGGCTGTGTTATCAGATAGTAAGACCAGATGCCCGCTTCCCAGGGGCCGCGCGGGAGGGACGGGCATGAGGGCAGGGCCTGCCCTTTCCCACCTGGGGAGCAGAGGGCCGGGCCACCACCAGTCCTCCTCTGGTGCCTCAGGGTGGTGACCTCCACAGGCCTCCAGGAGCAGGCACTGGGGCTTGGGCAGGAGGGTGGGACCAGGCTGGCGGCTCTAGTGGGGTGGGGCTTTGCACAGAGCCAGGAGGCCCTGGGGTGCCCCGTGGAGTGCCCACAGCCCAGGAGGCTGGCTGGTGAGGGCTGGGCACATGCTGCCCTCCCCAGGTCACTGTGTGGCGTCCCCAGGGGCTCTCGGGAGATGTGGGCAGGTGGACCCAGTGTCTGACCAGGGCTCCCAGCATCTCCGGGGTGCTGGAACTAGCTCAGCCATCTTTGCTGTGACCATGTCTGCCAGCTCTGTCCCCATGGGTTTTTCTGTCCTGCAGCCCTGGGGCAGCGTGCTCCCAGGCCTGCCCCCTGCCTGAGGACTACCACGGCCTCTGCAGTGGGGCAGTGGGTCTCTCTGGGTGCTGGACCACACAGCGCCTGCCCAGCATGGCCTCCCTGCTGTGCACTGGGGCCCCTGGGGGACGGGGGCAGGGCTGTCCCCAGAGCTCCCAGCAGGGAGAGGCAGACTGTGGCAGGAATGCATAGTATCTGGGTACAGAGCCCACATGGAGGTGCTGAGAGGTGGATCTGGGAGATGGGTTTGGACAGGTCTGGGGGGGCTGCTGCAAGTGTCTCTGGGCCAGCAGTGGACGCTCAGCTGTTTAGGTGGTGTGGGGTGGGCGCAGAGATCCCCGTACATGATGCCCTCAGTTCTGGCTTCAGAGTTGAAGGGAGGCATTGGAGTGGGGTGGGGTCACCCTGGAAGGCTTCTTGGAAGAGGTGGCACAGACAGGAAAGAGCCCAGATAGGGGACAGACCACTAGTGGAGGTGGCAGGGGCTGCGGTTCAGCCAAGTCCCCGGATGCTCAGGACACCCACCGGGGGACACTGCGGGAGGGACTAGACCAGCAGGTGACTGGAGGCGTGGCTGCACCCCCAGGAGGAAGCAGAGGCAGCTGTGGTGGGCGGGCCATGTGAGGGGCAGGAGGGGTGAGCTGCAGGTGCTCCGGGAGTTGCAGGATCTAGACCCCTTGCCCTGCTGACACCGCCCAGGCTGAGCCCCCATCGTGGGGTGCTCTTCACCTCCGACACGGCTGGCCTGAAACTCCAGCTCGCGGGGTGCGGAGGGGTGGGCCCTGCTCTTCTCCAGCATGGGCTCCCCGCCAGGCTCGCTGTGTGGGTGGAGGGCTGGGCCCGCGTCAGGACCCCCCTTCCGGGCAGCTGGTGAAGTACCAGAGGGCCGGATGGAGGGCCCTGAGGGGTGGGTGGAGGGTGGAGGAGGCGCTGGGCCCCTCTGGGGCCACCATCTGCCGTCACCTGGCCACCCATCTCTGAGTTGGAGCTGCCTGGGGCCATGTCACCATAGGTGGCTTCTTGGACCTCTTCTTCCCTTGAAGTGTGGGGTCTTGTGAGTGGGAGACAGGATGCACCCTTGCAGGGGGTGAGCCGTACTGTGGGCGGGGCCAAGCACACAGCTGCAGCGCACGGCCAGGCTCCACCCACTGGCTCGGGGACACCCCTAGGGCCCTGCCTGGGGTGCCTGCTAAGCCGTGAAGGAGGTCTGTGTGGAGGCAGGAGAGGGGCTCGCGTCTGCCCCCAGGCTGCCGCTCCTTGACCCTTGGCCCGCAGGGAGCTGGGCTGTGGAGAGCAGTCACTGGGGCCGCCAGACCCACCCAGGCGGAGGACCCGAACCCCGGGCTCATCCCCCTGTGTGAGCCCCACTTCAACTCCTGACGCACCTTCAGAGGCAGATGTAGGAAAACTTTGATCTTTTAAAATAGATTTCACACGGCAGGTGAACTGAGCTCCTTGTGCATTTGCTTTAGAACAGGCCACAGAAGGCTGGGTGTTCACGATGGGGCCATGTCGCCAGACCCTCTGTCCCAGCCTGCGGGCAGCCGGTCCTGCAAAGCCCTTGCGCCGTTTCTAGGCCTTGGGCTCTCCACCCGAGGGGCGCGTGGTCTAATAGTGATTGTGGTTGGGTGTGTGGAGGGCAAGCAGGGAGAGAAGTGTGGGTACTCCTGACATAATGGCTTGGCTACCCTCTCACGTGTGTGTCCACATGCACCTGGGCACGAGGGGGACCCGCGGACTGCCTTGAAAGGAGCCTCTGTGCTTGTCATCCGCTAGCCAGGCTCACTCACTGCAGGCCAAGCCGTCCCTCAGCAGGGCCCTTTCAGCTGTGCCTACGGAGGTCTAGCCCCGACACCCTGACTCAGGGCTGGTTGCTGCAGGGCTGCAGGGAGGGCAGTCAGGGTGGATGCTCAGGTGGGTGGAGGCTCAGGGGAGTGGCTCCTCCCAGAAATGCCATTGCAGCAGGCAAGTCGCTGAACCTGACTTTTGTCAGTTGCATAAACCACCTTGGGACCAGCAGTTAGCTTAATGGCTATGTCGTTGAACTCCCATGTAGCCGACCGTGGTTCGAGTCCTGGACCTGGTGGCTTAAACTCACGCAGGGCGTGTGTGCGTGCGTGCCCAAGATCCCAAGAGGAGAATGGAGAAGAAGGGATTACGGCGTGGCCATGCCCCCTGGGGGATGATTTCTTGCTTTCCATCTCTCTGTGTCTCTCTGTTTTTCTGGTGAGCGCTCCCACCTTATGGCAAAAACCTCTTCAAAAAAAAAAAAAAAGTAAAAAGTAGCATAAACCACCTGTGCACACTGCAGCACCTCCTCACTGTGCACACTGCAGCACCTCCTCTGTGCACACAGCATCACCTCCTCTGTGCACACTGCAGCACCTCCTCTGTGCACACTGCAGCACCTCCTCACTGTGCACACTGCAGCACCTCCTCACTGTGCACACAGCATCACCTCCTCTGTGCACACTGCAGCACCTCCTCACTGTGCACACAGCATCACCTCCTCTGTGCACACTGCAGCACCTCCTCTGTGCACGATGCAGCACCTCCTCTGTGCACGATGCAGCACCTCCTCTGTGCACACTGCAGCACCTCCTCACTGTGCACACAGCATCACCTCCTCTGTGCACACTGCAGCACCTCCTCTGTGCACGATGCAGCACCTCCTCTGTGCACGATGCAGCACCTCCTCACTGTGCACACTGCAGCACCTCCTCACTGTGCACACTGCAGCACCTCCTCTGTGCACACTGCAGCACCTCCTCACTGTGCACACTGCAGCACCTCCTCTGTGCACACAGCATCACCTCCTCTGTGCACACTGCAGCACCTCCTCTGTGCACACTGCAGCACCTCCTCACTGTGCACACTGCAGCACCTCCTCACTGTGCACACAGCATCACCTCCTCTGTGCACACTGCAGCACCTCCTCACTGTGCACACAGCATCACCTCCTCTGTGCACGATGCAGCACCTCCTCTGTGCACGATGCAGCACCTCCTCTGTGCACGATGCAGCACCTCCTCACTGTGCACACTGCAGCACCTCCTCACTGTGCACACAGCATCACCTCCTCTGTGCACACTGCAGCACCTCCTCTGTGCACGATGCAGCACCTCCTCTGTGCACACTGCAGCACCTCCTCACTGTGCACACTGCAGCACCTCCTCTGTGCACGATGCAGCACCTCCTCACTGTGCACACTGCAGCACCTCCTCTGTGCACGATGCAGCACCTCCTCTGTGCACGATGCAGCACCTCCTCTGTGCACACAGCATCACCTCCTCTGTGCACGATGCAGCACCTCCTCACTGTGCACACTGTAGCACCTCCTCACTGTGCACACTGCAGCACCTCCTCACTGTGCACACAGTATCACCTCCTCTGTGCACACTGCAGCACCTCCTCTGTGCACACTGCAGCACCTCCTCTGTGCACGATGCAGCACCTCCTCTGTGCACACTGCAGCACCTCCTCTGTGCACGATGCAGCACCTCCTCACTGTGCACACTGTAGCACCTCCTCACTGTGCACACTGCAGCACCTCCTCACTGTGCACACAGTATCACCTCCTCTGTGCACACTGCAGCACCTCCTCTGTGCACGATGCAGCACCTCCTCACTGTGCACACTGCAGCACCTCCACACTGTGCACACAGCATCACCTCCTCACTGTGCACACAGCATCACCTCCTCTGTGCACACTGCAGCACCTCCTCTGTGCACACTGCAGCACCTCCTCACTGTGCACACAGTATCACCTCCTCTGTGCACACTGCAGCACCTCCTCTGTGCACGATGCAGCACCTCCTCACTGTGCACACTGCAGCACCTCCTCTGTGCACACTGCAGCACCTCCTCTGTGCACACTGCAGCACCTCCTCACTGTGCACACCGCAGCACCTCCTCACTGTGCACGCTCCAGCACCTCCTCACTGTGCACGCTCCAGCACCTCCTCTGTGCACGCTGCAGCACTTCCTCACTGTGCGCGCTGCAGCACCTCCTCACTGTGCATGCTCCAGCACCTCCTCTGTGCACACTGCAGCACTTCCTCACTGTGCACACTGCAGCACTTCCTCACTGTGCACGCTGCAGCACCTCCTCACTGTGCACGCTCCAGCACCTCCTCACTGTGCACACTCTTGTACCTCCTCAGTGTGCAAGGTCTTGCAGCTGTCCTGAACCCAGGCCCTGGGAAGGCTGCCCAGAGGAATAACCCATTCCACTGTTCTACTGGTCACTAGGAGACCACTGGACTGGCCCCCAGCTCCAAGTGAATTCTGGGGCGAAGCCAGTGCTTAGTGGTCGAGTCATTACTGTGCATCTGACGGACATCTTTCTTAAAACTTGACATTGGACAACTAATTGGTCTACAGACCTGGGAATATAAGAGGCAGATGAACTTCAGGTATAGCTGGATCCAGGGGATTAGTGTTCGCAGATCTCTCTGTCTCCCCCCCCCCCCCCCCCCCCCGTGTAGCTTCATTCTCAGGTGACACGAATGGCCCCACGAAGCTCCTGGCATGCAGTGACTGTTTTCAATAAATGTCTAAGTCTCCCACAGGACTCAGATTGGTCGGCCTGGCTCATGTGTCCATCCCGGCCCCTCAATGTCTCAAGTGCTGATTGGCTGGCTGGAGCCATGCGACTCTCATGTCTCAGGGCTGTGCTGGGCTGATTGGCCAGCCTGTGTCAGGTGTTCACGGCCACATTTAGAGTCCCTCCGGGCTACTGAACTGGAAAACGGTCATTTTCAGAGAAGACGCAGGGGCTGTAACCTAAGGAAGGGGCAGTGGTGGGCAGGCAGGAGCTGTAGCGGCCCACCGTGTGTGGCATGCCGGAGGCCAGCCGTCTCCCTGGAGAAGGAGCACTTCTGGAGGTAAAGCCCCACCCAGGCCGCTGGGCCTCCACCCACCTCCTTCTGTTTTAGGAGCAAACACGCTGGGGCTGCCAGGACCTGCCTTTCAGAAACCCCCGGAAGCTTCAAAGGGACCTGGCCACCTCTTCCTCTTTGATCTCAGGGGGAACTTGCTGAGAAACAGGATCAAAAGGGATGTGCTGGCCTGCAGGTATGCCAGCCTGTCCCCAGAAACCCAGGTGCTTTCATCGGCAGCCACGGGAGTCGCCTCTGAAGAGACCTAGCTGCCTCCGCCGTGAATACTGCCCCTCTGTGCGCCGGCTGGGGAAGTGGGGCTGCATTGGAGACAGGTGGAGGTTTGGTGGCGCAAGGCTGGTCTCAGGATGTCGTGCGGCCAGGCTGGTGCCGAGGGTGGTCTGCTTCCCCTTCCTGGGCCCCGGGGGAGCCTCGGTGCTGACAGCTGCCTGTACGCCCTCACCTGGCTCAGCCCAGCACTGCGGCTGGGCAGGCCATTCTGTAGGGCCCCCAGGCTCATCGGGGTCCCAGCGACTGCTTGGGACCCTTGGATCAAACGGAATACACACGTTACAACCATGTTTTCCAATGCCAAAGGGCACATGTGATCACCAGAGACAGAGAAAGAGAGGGAGAGAACGCACCCATGGGGGCTGGCCACGCCGCAGTCCCTTCTCCATGCCTTCCCCCGTTGGAATTTTGGGCAAGCTCACGTGCATACATGCCTGGTGTCCCACTGTATCTGAGACTTGAACTGTGGTGGGCCACGTGGGATCTAGCTGCCCTCACCACCATGCCACCAGCTGGCCTTGTTACGATGATTTCTAAACTCCGGCCCTCAGTAGTCCAGATTCTAGATGAGGCAGAGAAGCGAGAGTGTTTCTTTCTTCTTTTTTTTTTTTTTTTGGAGAGGTTTTTGCCATAGGGCGCGTGCACTCGCCAGACAGACAGGGAGAGATAGAGAGACAGAAAACGAGAAATCACCCCCCAGGGGGGATGGCCATTCCGCAATCCCTTCTCGTCCATTCTCCTCTCAGGATCTTGGGCACGCACGCACACATGCCCGGCGTGAGTTTAAGCCACCCAGTCTGGGACACGAACCGCGGTCGACCACGTGGGAGTCCAGCGACATAGCCGTTACACTAACTGCTGGTCCGAGCGAGAGTGTTTTTAACAGAAGTACAAAGCAGCTGAGGGGGGAGACGGCAGGCCCTCAGAGCGGCCCAGGTGTGGTGTGTGGAGGAAGCCCGCTGGGAGGGGGAGGGGTGGTGCTCCAGCAATCTCCGATCTCTGCCCCTGGCGCAGGACGCTGCGCTGGTAACTCAGCTCACGGTTTTGGAGGCCAAGGTCAAGGGGCCGCGTCTAGGGGGGTCCTCCTGCTGATGGGGTCTCTGCAGGCCTGAGGCAGCTCAGGGCAAGCGTATGTTTCTGCGTCCGTGTCCGTGCGTCCATCTCGTTCCCTGTCCTTCTAAACCCATCAGGATTCGATCGTGGTGGCGCCAGCGTGATGGCTTTAGCCCTGACTCCCTCCCAGGCCTCTTAGTCCCGTAGCTGGATGGTCTGGCCACATTCAACCTGCTTTTGGGGGCATATTCAAATCACAGTGGGCAGCAAACATGGACGGGAGGGTGAGGACTCCAGCTGGGCGTGGGCCGGGCTGGTCCTGGGACGAGCACCCAGGCGACCAAAATGCAAAGAGCAGGAGAACAGGACGAGGGCAGGGTGGGGACACGGTGCGAGGCAGTCCTGGTGGGGAAGAGGGCCCTCCCCTGAGGCCTGGGGGAGGTGGGCCAGGCGCCTCTGGGTCTGGGAGTCCAGCCAGTGGCTAGGGGCTCTGGACCCGTGGGTGCTGCCAAGGTCGGCCCTGACGGGGCTGGTCTGCAGGCTTCGTGACGTCTGCCATGGCGCTCAGGGCTCAGGGGCCGAGAGTTGAGGGTAGACTGACAGCGGCGATGGTGCTTCAAGGGGCCAGGCAGAGATAGGCGGCGGTGCCCCAGCTTTGCGGGCCTGACGCTCTGCCCGGCTCCTGGGACCAGCCACGGGAGGGGCCGGCGATTGCAGCTTCCACGGCTCCCGCTAAATCCGCCTGTGGCCCTCACCGTGTGGCATGGGGCAAGCGGACGGGGAAAAGATGTCAGCCACACTTCCAGGGCCTGGTCCCAGAGGGCCTGGTGCCCGGGGTCACCTGCCTGGTTAGTGGGCTTGGACTCAGAGCCAAGGCAGGACCCCTCCAAGCCCTCTCTGTCCTCCCTATGTGGCCACAGGTGCCGTCCACACTGGACGCTCCACCAAGCTCCTGTGGCTACCGCCTCCCAGCTGGTGTCCGCTCTACCCAGTGGCCTCCCCACCTTTGCCCCACAAAGGGGTCCCTTCTGTGCCACCGAGGTCAGTGCCACTGGCACCCATGCCATGTGCATAGGGCCATGAGCACGGGGCAGTCAGGATCAGAGAGCAGCGACTGCAGGCCCCGGCAGGACAGACAGCAAGGACACCCAGACGGCGCTGCGTGGCCTCCACAGGCTGCCACTGGGGAGTCTTAGATTCTGGCGTCTACACGGGGTGTGCGGTGGCACCCCTGGGCAGCTGCTGTAACCAGGCCCAGGCCGAGCGGGCTCTCTGGCTGTCTTAGTTTAGAGAGCTCTGAGCAGTGGAGGCTGGTGCCCAGCTCAGGGGGCTCTGGGACACGCACGGTACCCAGCCTGGCTCTAGGGTGGACCTGAGGCGAGGCCAGAGAGAATTCCACAGCCCCCACCCCAGAGTCAGCCTGCCTGGGGTGGGGAGGACTGGGCCCCCGGCCAGCTCTGTCCATCAGCTGCACGCAGGCTCCAGGGCTGCCCTCTGGGCAGCAGTGGGGTGGGCAGGGAGTGGGGGTGGCCGGGACTGTGGGCCTGGTCCCTGCCACAGCGAGCCCTGACGTGGCCGCCCCGGCTGGGCACAGGCTCACGGTTTACGGAGTTCTCCCTGGCAGGGTCGCCTGCCCCGCCCCACGCCTGCGCTGGGCTGCGTCACGGAGGAGCGAGTCGGGCCCAGCAGGAACCCTGCCCCGGCCTTCGGGGCCATCCTCGCCAGCCTATGGCCCCGGGTGGGTGTTTTCTCTGGAGAAGCGTCCGGATCCAGCCCCGGGGGCTCTGGAGAAAGTTTTTATCGCAGCAGCAATGAGGCCCTGTCCGTCAGACTGCCAGGTGGGGTTTCCTGGGACAGACGGCGCCCGCGCGGCAGGGACACGTGGTGACTGTGCCCGAGGGCTCAACGATGCAGGCTCTGGGGTGGCCTCCGCCGCCCCCTGAGGCCAGGGCGTCACCACAGTGGGGTGGTCACAGGTCACAAAGGTCTCCCTCAGCCCAAGGCATGGTCATTCCCCATAGCCCTGGGGCTCAGCCTGAGTCAGGTCTTGCCGGGCCAGTCCAGGGCCATCTGCAAAGCGGTCACCTCAGGTGGACTTGGGCTGCCACAGCCCCGCTCACCAGGGGACAGTGGCCTTTCTCTGAGAGCTCCCTCCTGGGGCCGCTGTGTGTGGGACTGTGGGGTTCGTACCCAGTCCTCCCAGGGAGGCAGAGCAGGGGTGAAAGCTCTGCGAACCCCAGTGTAGGCCAGAGAGACCCTCGTCGAGGTGTGCCGGTGGGGTGCCGGCTGGGACTCGTGCCTGCCCTGGGTCAGGTCAGGAACAGCGCACATAGTGGAGGCCGGGCAGCTTCAGGATCAGAGCGGTACCGGGTGTCCCCGGTGACCGCCCACGGCTATGAGAGCCTGCCCAGGGCTTGGCAGCCACACCTCCTCTGGTGAGGGTCCAGGTGAGGACACAAGCCCCAGAGCAGGGGGTGAGTCCCGCCGGGCCCCACCCAGGCTCTGAGCTGGGAGCAGGCGATGCTCATGCCTCGGAGACGTGCCCTCTGTGACAGCGTGACGGGAGCAAGCTGAGCCTGGCCCTGCCCTGCTGTGGTGGCCCGGGCCAGCCAGGCCTCTGCTCGTGTTGGCATCCCTGGGCTGGCACAGCAGCTGCCCTGGGAACGCCCGGACAGCCCAGCCGAGCCGAGCCAAGTCGTGGCTGGCGGGGCAGTCGTGTCCCTGTTGCTGGGTGCTCCTGAGGGTGCACCGGCTCTTCCTTCAAGGCCTCGCTGGGTCTGCGGAGGGCGTGGCCTGGGCACCGGGGGACACTCTGGAGTGGCAGACGCTGACTGGGACACCCGTCCTCAGTCTCCTCCGAGTGGCCAGTGCACACCTGCACAAGGGCAGTGCCTCCGCGCCCACTCCCCAGTCTGCACGCCCCGGGCACCTGGCCTGGCATGGGGGAGAGAAGCAAAGCGCCCGTGGGGAGAGTGGCAGGACTCCTTCATCCGCTTGTCCGGACTCCACTCAGGGTGAGCCGGGGCTCATGCCCGCCCCATCTGGTCCCTGCCCACGAGGGCCAGTGGTTTGGAGATGGGGCTGCCGTCATGGAGAGCAGCTCCCTGGAGTGCCCTTCCGAGGTGAGGACACGGGGAGGGTGCCGGGCTCTGGCATGCACCGTGCACCACGGCTCCAAGCCCCAACTGCGGAACGGGGCCCACCTCAGGGGAAGGGCCTAGGAGGGCGGGGGAGATGAGTCCCCGTGGAAGCTTCTAGTTCTTCTTTTCTCTGTTCTGAAAGCCCCAGCAGCTTTGGCCCGTCTCCAGGCTGTGTTCGCCCGGAGCCCTGAGCTCGCCAGCACCACCCGCCCCACGGAGTGGCCTGAGGGGCTACTCACTGCCACGGAGGGCTTCACAGGGAGGCTGGCCTGCCCCGTGGCATCAAGCCCAGGCTCCCCCTGGGGGGCCGTCCAGCTTCTAAAAGGCCCGAAGAGGCATGCCTGGGGCAGTGTGCCAACAGCCAGCGTCTCCGTCTTTCTGAAAGGACAGAGGGTCTGGAGCGCCTGGGCCCAGGGCCAGCTGGGAGCCTCCAGGACAGCCTGGCAGGGCCCTCCTGGTGCTGCTGCTCAGCCCCCACCCCGGCAGGGCAGGGACACCAGGCCGGCCTGTGCAGGCAGGTGGGGCGGGAGGGCCGGGCGACGGCGGGGGTGGCCACCTCAGGCTGGGGCAGCTCTCGCCCACCTCGTGCCGGTCCGTCTCGGTCCCAGAGCTCTCGGCCTCCACTGCCCAGCCTCCCGGGGCAGCAGGCACGTCCAGGTAGGGCTCCTCTCCACCAGCTCTGGGGAGACATTTCTCCCGAATCTGCAAACTCACGTCTGCCCTGTCTGTGCCAACAGCTAACTGAGGCCGAAGCTTCTAGACGCTTTCACAGCACAGTGAAAGTGGACGGACTGACCCAGAAGTGCCGCAGCACGGAGCCGGCCTGCCAGCCGCAGCAGGGGCACAGAGTGGGCACAGGGGCACGGGGTAGGCACAGGGGGGGGGGCACAGGGGCAGCTGTGGGGCACAGGGTGGGCACAGGGTGGGCACGGGGGCCCGTGGGAGCCAGGAATGCTCCTTCCTTGATGCCTGACAAGCCCAGTTTCAGTGCCACCACTCCCAGGCAGCCCTCTGGGGTTCCTGCCCACCACTGCCTCCTCTGTGGTCAGAACAGCAGTTTTACTTATATATTTAACTTTATTTATTTTAATTTGACCAGAGAGGGACAGAGAGAGAGAGGAGAAAGAGAGAGAGAGAAAGCAAGCCACCAGGTCCGGGACTGGAAGCACGCTGGGCCATGTGAGAATCCGGGGCACCCTTAGCCGGTATGCCACCTGCTGGCCCCGGCAGTACGGCTTCTCAGCCACCGTCTACCTGGAACTCTGATGCTGTACAAGCCCTCAGGCAGCCCCGATGCAGTGGTGAGCGCCGTGCACTGGGAGCTGGCCCACAAGGCTGACCACGGCTCAAATCCCGGCCTTGCCACTTGAAAAACACACCGTGCACGTGTCTTGTGTGTGTGTGTGTGTGTGTGTGTGTGTGTGCAAAATCCTGATGGGGTGAAGAAATGGAAGGAAGAGACTGCCGTGCGACAGGCCCACGGGGTTGCCCGGTGAGCGCACATGGCCCCTGGCAATGCCAACCCTTCCTGGAGCCAGGCCTGGCCCCGTGTCACAGCGGGAGCGTCCCAGGCCTCCCGGGCACTCTGGGCTCGCATGTACCCAGGACCCAGGCTGTCTGAGGCCGCAGTGGGTCATGGCTCGAGGCCCTGCGGGGGCTGCCTCCCTCTGTCTCACTGCTTCTCTGTCTCTCCCTCTCTCTCTCTCTGTCTCACTCCCTCTTCCTCTGTCTCTTCCTCTCTGTCTCTCTTTCCCGCTCCACCTCTTTCTCTACCTCTGTCATGGAAAAAATAAAGAACTTTGGAAGGAAGAAAAGAAAATGAAAACAGAAATCTTACTGGGGTGTAAATTCCACAACTAGAGCTCACCTTTATGCTTTTTTCATATACCAGAATAGCTTTTCAAAGTGAGGAAAGACTTCACCGTGCCATAAAAGCCTTCCCCAGGAGAGCCCTGGACCCTGCAGAGAGCAGAGCTCGGTGTCCTGGCCGCTGCTCCGTGTCCTCGGTGTCCTCGTGTCCTGGTGGGCCGGGCTCCAGGACAGGGCGCCCCCCGGGCAGCTTCAGCGCTGGCTTCCTTGCTCACACTCCGGTGTGGAGTTGCCGGGGTGGGGGCTGCGGCCTGGCAGGTGGCACCTCAGTGCCCTCCCATGGCGGCGGCAGGAGAGGGCAAAGGGCGCTGACCCCTCATGAGGGCCTGCCCCATGGCTTAACTAACTCCCGAAGGCCCAGCCTTGGGACCCAGCACGCCGGGCCTTGACTTCCACGCCCTGGGGAGATGGCTGCGGCCGCAGGGCGCCAGCCCTAGCTGCAGAGGGGGTCTCTGCGATGCAGGCGAGCGCCTGGTGACGTGCTTGAGGCGCCATACCCTGGCGAGCACGCAGGGCCAGCCACTCCCTCCACAGGGGTGGGCAGCAAGAATCGACGGAACAACCCTAAACCAACCTAGCAGAATAAATGCGTGGGAAAGACAGACACGAACTCGTAAAGCAGTAAGCATCGCCCGCCAGGGATGACCGCGACGGGGAGTCTCTGGCGGATGAGAGGCAGTGGGCAGGAGGCCGGGGGAGGTGGGCGCTAAGTGATGCTTATCCTTAGGGCTGGAGACATTTGCCATTTATTTTAAAAATAGAGATATGTAAAACACCCGCTGTACGGACTCAGGTGCGTACACACACGTGCATTCAGAGAAGACGCCGGTACCCAGGAGCGGTCCGTGGAACCAGGGTGCACGCCAGCGGAGAGGGAGAGGACTATTGCCAGAGGGGAGAAGGCTCAGCAGACAGAGGCGAGAGCACCCTCTGGGGCTGGGCCGGGCGGCGAGCCCTCTCCTCCAGCCCCCACCCTGGCAGGATTTGGAGCAAGCACACACAGCACCCGGAATGTTCTTCAAGCCCCCGGGGTCGGGATTTGACCCATAGTTCGCCATGTGCGTCACGGCCCCCTGACCTGCTGAGTCAGAGGGCTGGCCCAAGAGCGAGTATTTGGTCAATAATGAACTTAGACATTTTTAGAGGAAAAAGCCCCCACAAGATACATCATGTATTAAAGTAAATTGCAGAAAATGTAGTTAAGTTTGATAAAATCAAGTCATAGAAAATTGGAAGAATGTAGATATAAATATTAAGTTCCTTGATGAGAAAAATGTTCCTATTTTTGGTTAAAGGCGAAGGAAAACCAAACAACAAAACAAATCCGTGGAAGCAGCTACAAATTGAAGTCTTTTTAAGCAGATGGTGCCCAAAGCGGAAGACGAAAACCAGGTGCGGAAGTACATGCGCATGGCGGCAGGCGGTGTGGAGGTTAGGGCTCTGTTCCCACGTGGCCGACGGACGTGGCTCGAGTTCCGGACCAGCGGCTTCGCACTCACACCAGGCGCATGTGCGTGCGCACTAAACATCCTGAGAGGAGGCTGGAGGAGGACACGGGATTGTGGTGTGGCCACCCGCCCTCTGTCTCTCTTTCTGGTGAGCACCCACACCCTACAGCAAACTTAAAAAAAAGTTTATTGTGACTGAACACCAGACAAATATAACAACTAATTAATAACAGTGCTGCCTTGAGATCCCAGTGAATAATAGACATCCAAAAGCAGTTTCCATAAAACCAACTATACTTCCTAAGGGACGTGAAGAAAGACCTCACGAAGTGGTGGTGGTTTCTAGGAAAAGTCGCCTCTTGGTGTAGGAGGGTGTATTAGAATATTTTGGGAAGCAGTGTATCAAGAAACCTAAATATTTCTTTCAATTTAATCCAATAATTTCACTTTAGCTATTATTTTAAGAAAATAACTTAAAATAAAGAAAAAGATTTTATAAACAACTATATTCGAAACAGCAGAAAACAACGTCTCGAAGGTACCCCTGCAGAGTAGCTAAGCAAGTGTGGCGTAGTCGCCGGGTACCGCAAGGCCTCCCGGGTCGTCGACGCCGAGCAGAAAACACGCAGGCAGTCGCTGGGCAGAGGACGGGAGACGGAAGGAGATGCGCGGATGTGATGGAGGTGGGGGAGGGCCCGGCCAAGTCCCGTCCCCCCAGGCTCTGCAATTCCTGTGCGTGCTTTTCTTTCTCCTCCTCCTCCTCCAACTCCTCCTCCTCTTCATTTGAAAGATTTTTTGCCATAGGGCGCATGCACTCCCAGAGAGCCAGAGAGAGACCAGAGGGCGGAAAGCGAGAAATCACTCCCCGGGGACGGCCATGCTGCAATCCCTTCTCTTCCTCCCTCCTCTTGGGACTGTGGGCATATACACACACATGCCAGGCATGAACTTCAAGCCACCGGGTTGGGGACTTGAACCATGACTGGCCACGTGGGAGTCCAGCATGGTAACCGCTATGCCACCAGTTGACTCCATCCCTGGATTTTCTTTTACACGCATGTATGTTTTATAATTAAAGACATCCAACAAATTATTTTTTCTGAATGAATTTACTAAGTTATCAGGGTGTAATCATTCCCTTATTTTATGGAACATTTTTGTCATTAAGAGCAGTACTAATTATAAGATATCAGGAGTGACCTAAATTTCCAAAGACATAGTAATGATATAGCAAATCCAGCCACTGGAATACTATGCGGCCTTGAAAAATCACATAAAAAGCGAAGGCTGTCGATGTCACCCAAAGCGGCAGGGCGACGTAAGAGACAATGCTTCACACAGAGCCCAGACGCCGTCGGTGCTGTGCACAGACATTTTCCCAGAAACAGGGTTTCATTTTCTTCTTTAGATTGCTCAAAATCCAAATAAAAATGCTCAGAATCAGAAAAATATTAAAACCTCCTCCCTTTAAAAAATAAAAGCCATTTCAGCAAACATGTAGGGACGGCTAGATGGTCACATTAGAGGGTGGAGCCGGACCCCCCCCCCCCCCCCCCCCCGCCCCCCGGAGTAAGATTTAAGTCCGAATGGAAAGGGGGAAGCTCTAAAAGCTTTCACTAAAACACAGGAGTAAGTAAGTCTTTGTGACCTTGGGTAACAAATGAATAGAAATACATAAGACCCCGAAAGCACAAGTGACAAAGGAAAAACAGGCAAACTGGGCTTCATCAAAATGAAAAGCCTCAAAAAGTAACATCAGGAAGATGAGCGGGGAACCCCCAGAACAGGAGGGAGTGTCTTCGGGTCGTGCTGATAACAGACCTGCGTCCAGAATCAGCAGCCCGTGGGCGCTGCTCCCGCGGAGACGCCCGGACATCTGCACACGAGACGCTGCTCAGCACCAGCCGTCAGCGGCTCGGCCTCAGACCCGGGCAGCTGCAGTGAAAACGGCCGACAGCGACCAGCGTCGACGAGGACACCAGAGCCTGGCTGCTTGGCTGGCTGTGGTGCAGGGCGCACAGCCCAGGAGATCCCACATGGCGACTGGGTTCAAATCCCCGCCAGGCCAGCCTGTGACACTCTTGGCGTGTGTTCACGTGCCCAGGACCCGGTAGGCCAGAGGACTGGATGAACGGGCCGTGGCGTGGCCAGACCCTGTGGAGGGCGCTCTCTCTCCTGCCTGTACACACTCTATCGTGAATAAAGAAAAACATTTGTAAAAAGGAATCGGAAAACTTGTATATCGCTCGTGGGAGTTTGGAATGTTGCCACTGCTTTGAGAAACAGTCTGATGGCTCTTCAGAACGTGAAACTCGTGGTTGCCAGCCGACTCCCCGACCCTGCCACTGGGCGTGCAGGGACGAGAAGCGAGCACGCGTTCACACGGACAGCGCGTGGGCTGCTTACGGCAGCATCGCTCCCCACGGCCTCAGCGTGGGAACAACCCAGCTGTCCCCGGCTCACAGGTGGCCACGCGCAGTTACCCGCAGCATGGAGGAAGGGGAGCTGACACATGCTACATGGACAGACCTGGAAACTCGCGCTGCCGCAGGAAACCACACGTGGCACCTCCATCCACACTCGCTGTCCAGGACAGGCAGTCTGTCCAGACGAAAGGCAGATGCGTGCTGTCTGGGGTGGGCCGGGCGG